>CM035097.1:17599498-17643435 GCA_020205505.1 Panax japonicus
AATCACTAAATATGTTTAAAGTTTTCAAGGCTGAAGTTAAAAATCAACTTGACCGAAAAATTAAAGTAGTGAGATCAGATAGAGGCAGAGAGTATTATGGTAAACACTCCGATACATGTCATAATTTTAACCCTTTTACCTTAATTTGACAAGAAAGTAGAATCGCCACTCAGTATACAATGCCTGGTACACGGCAGCAGAATGGTGTAGATGAGAGGCGAAATCGTACCCTAATGGATATGGTACGTAGTATATTATGTAATTCTAACTTACCTGTATTTTTGTGGACTGAGGCATTAAAGACAGTTGTTCATATTTTAAATCGGGTTCCTAGCAAATATGTTCCTAACACTCCTTATGAAATTTGGACAGGTAGAAAACCTAGTTTAAAATACTTACGGGTGTTGGTCTGTCCAACTGTGGCTAAGATTTTTAATCCACAAATAAAGAAACTTGACTCTAAAATAATTAGTTATCATTTTATTGGATATCCTGAGAGATCTAAGGGTTTTCGATTTTATTGTCCCTCGCATACCACTAGAATTGTTGAGACTAGACATAAAAATTTTTTAGAGAATGGTGATTTAAGTGGGAGTGGTGAGCCTAGAAAAATTGATCTTGAAAAATATTTTTTATGTTTTTAATCCTGTAATTCAAGAGGGTGAGACACAACAACCTCCTATTGAGGCGAATGATGCCCCTGAGATAGCTGAGCCACCACCTAATGTTGAACCTTACATTATTGAAAATCATATTCCTAAAATTGTGCAGCCTTTATGTAGGTCTGAAAGACCAAGAAAGCCTATTAATTTTGATGATTTTATATCCTTTCTTAATGAGATTGACTATGATTCAAGTAAGATTAGTGATCCTATCTCTTATAAAGAGGCCATTACAAGTGTTCAATCAACTAAATGGCTTGAAGCCATGAATGATGAGTTGAAATCAATGAAGCTTAATAACGTTTAGGATCTTGTGGAATTACCTAAAGGTTTTAAACCTATTGGTCACAAGTGGGTCTATAAGACCAAATTAGATCCTAAAGGGAATGTTGAAAGGAATAAATCTCCATTGGTTGCTAAGGGTTTCACTCAAAAAGGAAGGTGTGGATTATAATGAAACTCTCTCCAGTAACCAGGAAAGATTCATTTAGAATAGTCATGGCTTTAGTAGCTCATTATGATTTAGAGTTACATCAGATGGATGTTAAAATTGCATTCCTTAATGGAAAATTACATGAGAATGTCTATATGACACAACTAGAATGTTTTATTTGGTTAAAGGCAATGACCATATGGTATGTAGACTTAAGAAGTCCATATATGGGTTAAAATAGGCTTCTCGACAATGGTATCTTAAGTTTTACGAGGTGATGAGTAATTTTGATTTTAAGAAAAAAAAATATAGTGGATCAATGCATATATATATATATATATATATATATATATATATATATATATATATATATATATACTTGAAGGTCAGTGGGAGTAAATTTGTTATTCTTGTTTTGATATGAAGGATCTCGGTGAAGCCTCTTATGTTATAGGAATTTAAATTCATTGAGATAGGTCTCGCATGATATTAGGATTGTCCCAAAGAGCTTATATTGACAAAGTTATTAACAAATACAACATGCAAAATTGCTCCCCTATTGTCGCCATTGTTGTTAAGGGTGACAAATTTGGCTCATATCAATGTCCTAAGAATCACTTTGAACGTGATCAAATGAATCTTGTTCCCTATACTTTTATGGTTGGGAGTCTTATGTATGCTCAACTTCGTACACGTCCAGATATAGCGTATATACCTGGTGTGCTTGGACGTTACCAGTTAAATCCAAGTTTGGATCACTAGAAAGCAGTCAAAAAGGGTTTACGCTACTTACAAGGTACTAAGGATATAATGCTTACATTTAGAAAAATAGATAACCTTCAAATTGTTGGTTATTCTGATTTTGATTTTACTAAGTGTAAATACGAAAAGAAATCTACATCATGGTACATCTTTATGCTTTCAGGAGGCCCTATTTCGTGGAAAACTCATAAGTAGTAGTTAACTACCACTTCTACAATGATGGCAGAATATGTGGCTTGCTATCATGCTACTTATCACGCCATATAATTAAGGAATCTTATTTCAGGACTTAAGGTTGTAGATTCCATTTCAAGGTCATTGAAAGTATTTTTTGATAATGATTATGATGTTAGTTTTTCCAACATCATCATTTCGAGTGGTGCTGAATTATACCTCGACACTAAGTACTTATTTGTCAGGGAAAGAGTTGAAGATCAAAACGTTGTCATTAAATATATTAGAACGCATGATATGTTAGTGGATTCACTTACGAAAGGCTTACCACCCAAGCTCTTTTTAGAGCATGTTACCGGCATGGGTTTAACTGGTAGTCTTAATTAGTAAGTTATTTTGATGTAAGACAACAATTTTGAGCTCGTTGTTTTTAACTTCACATTATGTTTATGGTTTGCTATTCTCTTTATTGTGCACACTTGAGAACTTGTAAGCAAACAGTACGGTTATGTTTTGGACCATATGAATGAGTTTAATCTATTATCAATTATGCAAACTCTATTCATACTTGTTATGCTTAATGTTAATCTTTGTTTTAATAAAAGTACTAATTGTGTAACTAATGGGGATCTTGTTTTAATAGTGACACAAAGATTGTATTAATTCGCATTGGTACTTTTATTTGAACAAGATGTAGATATTAAATTAATACTTGGCTAAATTAATGATTGTAAGTGTTATGTTTTGTATATAAATAGTATTTCGGCCAAGTGGGAGAATGTTGGAATAATTTATCCGTTATGTAGCCTCTACTATTTATGTAATTATTGGGCTTATATATTGTATTAATTTAATCACTTTATTTATGGGTTTGATAATTAATTATGTGACCTCTAAATAATATTCCTAATAGTATTTGACATAATGGGACCTAGGGTTTCATAATCTTGATGGACGATTTTGACCATTAGCTATTATATAAATAAAACAGTTAGGGTTTGGTCCCAGTTGTCGTCTCAAGAATTTTATACACATATACATCCATCATAAGATTGACAGAGACAATTGAAGGCATTCACCCTTAAGCGCAGTGGAAGCGTGATACATACAAGATGACTTCTCTCAATTCATGTAAGTACTTGTTATTATGATTATTGATTTTATTTTATTCTATCCAATAACACGTTCCTATATAATTATCCAACATACTCAACTTGGGTACATTAAGGGAGATAAAACAAAACACATTTCACCTAAATTCTTCGACACACATGAGCTGCAAAAGAAAGGTGATATAGATGTGCATTAAATTCGATTACGTGATAATCTAGCCAACTTATTCAAAAAGTCACTGCCAAATGCAACGTTTACAAAATTTCGAAAAAAGATCATAATGCATCGACTAAAAAACTTATCACAACATTTCATCAAAGAATAATGATATATTTTTGAGGAGGAGATATGTAATCTTTTTTCCTTCCCCAAGTTTTTTTCCACTGATTTTTCTTAACATGGTTTTGAATGAGACATAATTTTCTATCTTAGAAAATCAAGAGGGAGTGTTATAATATTATGATTACCAAAGTCAAAAGCTACCTACTAGACCATTGGTCTAGTACTTATTTTGCGGATCTTGTTCCATTGTTTTTGCCTATAAAAGGAAATGAACGATCAAAGACGAGAGTAGCAAAATTCTCTAATACTTTTATCTTGCAATTTTGTTATTTCACTAGTTTTACAACAAGACTAATTTTTTAGAGAAAATTATTCCATTGAACTAATTAAAATTTAAAATTTCACCATTCCGTTAATAAAATTTAACGTCCGTCAAATTGGCTCGGACTCTTTCAAACAAAACTAAGGAAAACCCCATTATAGTTGACACATTTTTCTTATTACATTATTAAACTTTTAAAAATTGAAATTGCCCCATTGAACTAATTAAAACTTTAAAATTATACCATTTTGTTAATAAGATTGGATGAGCGTCAAATTGGCTCAAATTTTTTCAGACGTAGCTAGATTTGTGCTTCAAATTTACCAACCAGAATTACACCATATATTTTAGCTTAAAATTTATCAAATTGATGAAATTAATGATGTTGTTTGGCAAAATTAAATATACTCAAACTTGGTTCTTTTCTTGATATTCAATTTGTTCAAATTACAACATTAATTTGATAGATTTTATACAATTTGAACATATATATACCACCATTTTTATATAGGAAAATCAGGGGAGGGGTTTAGAACACTAACTACTATAGTAGGTATGTTTTATTCTCCATTTTACAAATTTTCTCTTCTCGGTCCTCATTCGCCTACCTTTTGCAATCACAACTTCTACAATTCTATTTACCAAAACATAGCCGCATTATCAGCCCCCAATACCCCAAATCAGCTTTTATTTGCTTACTTACTAGCACCATCACCGCTGCAATATCAACCCGCATAGTCTAGATAAAAAAAAGTGGAAAAGAAGTGAACTAGCTAGTAGCGCACCGAACACGGTCGGTAAAAGCTTCAACACCAAAGGAGTACCGCAACCATAAGGAACCCTCCAACGTCGCAACCACCACAATGAGTCTCCACTATCGTCGTCGCCACCACTGCTACATGGAGCCTCCACCGTTGCCTCACCTTGTGTCATCGCCTTCTTTTTAAACTTGGTAGGTTTTCTCTCTTTGCGTATTTTATTTAGCTTTGGAGACGTGCTTGGGAGAAAGTTGATTTTACTGCCTAATCCATGTAGAAATGATATGTCATTTTCTTTTCTGTTTTAACTAGTCACGTCTGAAAAAATCTAAGTCAATTTAACAGACGTCTAATCTTATTAACGGAACGATTTAATTTCAAAATATTAATTAGTTAAATGGGGTAATTTTAATTTTTAAAAGTTTAATGGTGTAATAAGTAAAACGTGTCAATTATAATGAGATTTTCTTAGTTTTCCCTGAAAGAATCAAAGCCAATTTGACGAACGTCCAATCTTATTAACGGAATGGTGTAATTTCAAAATTTTCTTTAGTTCAATGTAATAATTTGAATTTTTAAAAATTTAATAGTGTAATAAATAAAATGTGCCAACTACAGTGTGATTTTTCATAGTTTTGCCTTAATAATCAATACGGTATGATAATGAAATTATAGTAAAAAAATTGAGTACATTTTGTCAATGGAACAAAATTGACCGGGTGGTAAGTCGTTGAAATGCTTCTTTCTTTTTACATATTTTGGCAAAAAAAATAAACTCTATTCGAGCATGTACTGGTTCTTTCTTAATTATTAAAATAAAATATGCATATTGGTGTAGTTTAGTTTATCCAATGACTCATTCAAAATTTCAAAAGTAATACTCCCTCCGTCTCATAGTTATAGGCTGATTTTTTTTGGCATAGTTTAAGAAAATCAGTTAAGTGACAATTTTTAACATAAATTTTTCACATATACCCCTTAATATGAAATTAATGAATAAGTTAATTACTCCTTACTTATCACACTGGAACTCTCAACGTTATTGATTGACGTGTACTGACCATTAAAATACATAAACTTTAATCAAAGAGAATACAACAACATTAAATGTGGTAATAAAAATAATGACATTGAATGTTGTTTCTTCAAAAAAAGAGTAATGGTTGAATATTTATTATAAGAGTATAAAAGTAAAACAATGAACCAACTAAATTTTATAAATAGTAAGTAGCCTATATATTGAGACATTTCAAAATAAAAAATCAGTCTATAACTATGAGACGGATGGAGTTATTAAGTTTTAATTCATAAGTTTTCAAGTCCGTGCCTATATAAGAAATAGAACTGATCATCCCGTCTGCACTCTCATTTTGTTGTTTAATATTCATTGTTGAAAAAGAAAATGAATCCTTCATTTAATGTGAAGCACATCGTCAACCAATCTTCTTCTGGTCTGGAGATCTTTCCTTGGGGACCAATTAGGACTATTGATCGGACAAATCCTAATTGGGAGTATTTGGTTAGCAATTCAGTGAAAAATACAGATGATCAGATTAATGATAAAGATCACCCTTTTACGTTTCGATTCTTCAGTAAAGATACGTCAGGAACGAGTCGTCTGCGAGTGTTTGAAATATTCAAAAAAGATTACTCATTGAATATTATTGATGTTTCTCTTGGGCAGGATAATATGGCTGAGTTAACTGTGGATCATCTTATCATTGATATGGGACTTATTGTCCAGGATGATGAAGTTGTTATTATTAATTATGACAATAAACTGTTCAAGGATCGTAGGGCTAGTTTGTTTTACAAATGTTATTTATATGCAGATGGTAATATTCCTCGTTTCAATTGTATTGGTGAAGAGTTTGTTAATAACTAATCCAGGTTTTATTGTTTGTTTAAGCTTTTGTACGAAAAGAAGATCAAGGAGTACTGTGCCTGTGAGTTTTATGTAATCGTCTATATGTAATAATTGTATTATTATACAAGAGAATAGAGATCAATAAAGAGTTATTTCGTTATGTCATTGGCATTTATGTATTTATTTATTTATTAATTTTTAACATGCCTACCAATGACATGTTACTTGATCAAAATTATATTATCAACCTTTATGTAGCCTAAGAAAAATAGTAACCCTTGCAAAGATTACTCTCTTCCTCTTATTTTATACAACAAAGAATAAGTTAACTACTCCCTCCGTTCCTTAATATAGGTCGTTTTAGAGAAATGTTTTTGTTCCTTAATATAAGTCGTTTTAGAATTTCAAGTAAGCATTAATTGCTTAGTTTCCAATATTACCCCTAATATTAAATGTAACTTTGGTTCTCCCAATATTTTAAATGTAACTTTGGTTCTCCTAATATTTTCTGCCCAATAAATAACAATCTCTTATTTCAATACAAGGGTAATATAGACAATTGATATTATAGTTAATGCTATACAATCATTACCTTAATGGTTGTGCATAACCTTAAAACGACTTATATTAAGGAACGGAGGTAGTATATGTTTACACAAATTTCAACATGTTTTAAAAGTCATGTGAAAATATTAATTTTCTTTTCTTTTCTTTTATTAAAACTCATAGTCATACACTATGTTACAAATCTAAAAGACATCAATAGGGCATATTAAAGTAGTTGGAATCTTAGAAGATAAAGAGCAAGAGAAATTGTTTCAGCCAATTTATTTCAAATTTCACTATATGCATATGAGGAATTGAGAAATGTTATACAAAGCATGCCTTAAATGCTGTTTGTTTACATCTGATTGTCTCTTAATAGACGGTCTCTTATTCGCTAAGAGGTATGATGCTATTTGTTTTGTTTTTTGTTACCTCTGAATGTCTCTTAATCGGTAAGACAAAAAATTAAATCTTAATAATTAAGAGGTACCTCTTAATAAATTTGTTTTTGATAATTTTTTTTATATAAATATATTCAACAATATTATGCACTCATTTTTATTAAATTGAATATTTAAAATTATTAAATAAAATTTTACCTTTTAAAATAGTAAAATAATGTCATTAAGAGATAACTTACTTTTCAGTTATCAAACAATTTTTTAGATTCAAACATCATAACCATTTAGATGATGATCTAATATATTAAGACATCATAATCATTCAAATCTTAATTTCCAAGTTTATCAAACACAACCTTAGCCTTATATAACATTTTCATTGTAGATGTTGTTTTACCCTTTAGGATTAAAGTTTTCTATTTTAGGATTTTATACATAAAAAACTAATAATAACAATTATACAAAGCTACGTTTGTTTTATTAAATAGTCTCAACTGTTTGACTAAGACATACCATAAATTATATCTATCTATCTATATATATATATATATATATATATATATATATATATAGAAAATGATCAGGTCTGGGAGTCCGGACCTGATCAAAATCCGGACCAAATTTTTTTTTATAGAACTAAAAAAAAATTATGGAACTAAAATTTTTCTATAATACAGTGTTTTTGGTGTTTTTTTAATACCTACACCAACTAATGTATGTACAGTCTGCCAAGACTGTACAGAAATATTTTGGTATAGACATCCAAGTCACGCCAAAAATACTGTATTATGTAAAAAATTTAGTTCTATAATTTTTTTTTTAGTTGTTTCAAAAAAAAGCAAAAAAAAAAGTCCGAATTTTGATCAGGTCCGGGAGTCCGGACCTGATCCGGCCTATATATATACACACACACACACACACACACACACGAAACTAGAACCCAAATTTATAGATCACTCATGTGACGCCCTCAAAATAGGTCCATACAACCTATTCTGAGTCTCCAAATACATGGTACATAATCCAAATACAAACTTCATTTATACAACTATTGAACTGTCGTGCAAAATACGACAACACATAAGCTGTGAGTTTTAATACAAATAATCTCATAGACAATATTTAAACTCAAATTAGGTATTCATTATAATTATTATCACACTATTTCACAACATAGTGAAGACTTCTATAGTAACTATCTCGGACCATTACTCAACTCCCCGACTAGTCCCAGCTACATTCTTACCTCCTGAGAAGAACAATGGAACTAAAAAAAATGGTGAGCTCAACTAGCCTAGTAAAGAATATTATGACTAAGATAATGTTGAATAAATTATTCTTAGTCCTCAGCAAGAAAAAATCTGATATAATACAATAGACAACAAATTTTAGATCAATAACTGCAGCGGATATAACAATCTATTAGAAGAGTCAAGTAAAACATAATGTCTACTATCTTCTATGATTTAAAAGTCCATCATCAATATTTTATCCCTCTAACACCAATCAATAATTATTTTCAATCAATGTACTATCTATGTACTACGGACTAAAGATAATCGTTTGTATCACAAGTGCTCATGATCATGCCAAACACATGTCCATCTATGCACTACGAGCAAAAGATGACTTTCATTATAAATCTTTATCTGTAACATTAAAGATCATGATTATACCAATACACAATTCCTAATTATAATCATACCAATCAATAGTCCATCTTTGCACTATGGGCGAAAGATGACTTTCAACACAATATACGCATGAGGATGATGACAATGATATAAAGAATAAATCAAGTGAGATCAATGATAAATATTAAAGATTTGTAATTCAATTTATCAATAGTTCAAGAATGTCCAAATTGTCAACATGATAACTTATTGTGGAGTAAAAATCAAGAATGATATTCATGTATAAAAATAATTTAGACAAAAAAGAAATCAATTTTTTCGTGAATAGTACCTTGAATGAATAGTAATCGAATGAAAAGTACCCCGAATGAATAGTATATCAAATGAATAGTATTCCAAATGAATAGTACCCCGACATAAAATAATATCCCGCCATGAAAATATTACAATTAATAAGAAAAGTTTATATCAATAATGAAATGATAATAGATGAAGCAAAAACTATTAAGAATATTCCATTAATTTCAAGGGTTTTCACCATTTAATAATAAGGTTATGGAAACAAACAATAAATTCGTACCATAAATGGAGAAATGTGAAAGAAGACGATATCCCTTGATGAGTACAAAAGAAATGATTTCTCATATGAGTATGAAAGAATATATGAATTTTCACCCGTCATGCGGTAATGCGCGTAGACAGATCATTTTCACAATTTAATTAAGAATGAATACGAAAGATTATTCACTAGGCATACGGTAATCTGCGTAGACATGTTATACCCATAGATTAATAAAGGATGAATACGAAGGATTATTCACCATGCATGCGGTAATCCGCGTAGACAGGTTATACCACCAGATTAATAAATGATGAATATGAATGGTTATTCACTATGTATGTGGTAGTCCGCACAAATAAGTTATTTCCACCGATTATCAAGGAATAGAATGACAACCCTTACGAGCAAGTATTGAAAGAAAATAATATCTTTTACGAATATGAAATAAATAATACACCTTACCTTAGTAGGAGATTGGATAGTGCAATAGTGTAGTAGCAGAATACTCTTCTTCCTTATCTCTTATTATCTCTCTATAGTTTCTCTCTCTACAGTTTTAGTGAATTGGTTAGAAAAAGGAAGGAATGAGCTTCTATTTATAGGAGAATGGACTAAATAGTAACTTATTCACGGACGATCTAGATTGATTTACTATTAAACGGACGGTCCATATTGATTTACTATTAAAACTTCAACCGACGGTCCATATAAATAGTAATTGATTCACGAACGGTCCAAATTGATTTACTATTAAACGGCCGGTCTATTTTGATTTACTATTAAAACTTCAATCGACGGTCCATATTGATTTACTATTATAACTTCAACTAACGGTTCATATTGATTTATTATTATAACTTCAACCAACAACATATTGATTTACTATTATAACTTTAATCGATGGTCTAAAAAATAGCACATCTCCCCATAAAATAATAAGTCAAACTTATAACAAACGACTCATGACAAATCCCTCTATTTATATCAAAAATTGTATAAATATTTACCATAAATCACTTATCTTTAATCAACACATTTTTAATCTTTCAACAATTATTCATCATTTAATATTATAACTCACAATATTGACTACCTAATCATTCTCAGAAAAGATGGGCTTTCCGATAAAGATTTCTTCTCACTGGCGCGCAATTAAATAACCAAACATTTTCAATAATGCAAATAATAATATGAATAACTGTGTCGTCTCAATTATTGATTTAATAATAAAAAATACTGTACAGGTGATACTGTGACAATAATTGAATCAATAATATGAGATACTATGCAGCAACTACTGTGGCAATTATTGAATAAAACTGAGTGACTTCTTACGTAATCATCAATAATCAGAGATATTGTGCAATACTGTGTGCTATTGTGCAACAACGCGTATTACTGTACTTTTATCAACGAGTATTTCAACAGTTTAACGGTAAAAGTCTTGTTGTTTTATAAAAATGTTGTTTCTGTCACTTTCTATATCCGACATTTATTCTGTTATGTGGTTCACCATGGATTGCACCATCGTACAAATATTACCCGACAAAAAGAATATTCTCTGACCAAACGAATATTTTATGACCACTTACTTACTTTGAAAAATTTTCATATATCACCTATAACTATAGCATTATATCAAATCAACACCTTACTATTCCAAATAATATTTAAGGAAAATTAAATTTTTATTCATAAAAGTTGGGGTCTTACAATCTCCCCTTCTTATGAAATATGGTCCTAGAAATTGATGTACGTACCTGGCATGTCAAAGAGGTTAGGATACCTTATTTTCATTTCAGATTCTAACTCCCATGTCATTTCCGCAATATCATGATTTCTCCATAAAACTTTGACTTGAGATATAACTTTAAGGCGTAGAATATGTTCTTTTTTATACAAGATTTTAACAAGTACATTCCAATACGTTAAATCTTTCTCTATCTCGTATGGTTCTAATTCAATAATGTGGTTTGGGTCTTCCACGTTTCTTTAGAAACGTGTGTCTGTTATAACCCTTTTTATGCACAAAAAGGTTCTCTCATGGTTTTAGTATATAAATACTTTACGTTTGAGAGCATAAACCATCTATAATCCATTTTAAGAATATTTCTTGTCTCCATCTGTAAACTTGAGACTATATGATTACGGATGGTTTTTATCGTGTAAACATAGCTCATATCATTATTCTTTAGTTTTCGAAAAATTTTATGTTTTCGCAATAGTCCATGTGCTAAACAATGCTATCACCATGTACGCGAATGTCTCGCTTTGTTAGTAGCTTCGCTTAACATTTATTCTAGTGAATAAATTACATTCGTGCTTAACATGTATTTTATTTTCATACATATGTCATTATGTGATTCTGTGTTCATAATCATCGTTTCGAATTTCCAAAATCTTTCGCTTTCAAATTTCGATGTTCGATATAGTTTAAATGGGTTAGCGTATTTTATTTTAATACATAACCCTTTTATATTTCATTTCTCAATTTAGGATGATGACATATATGTAATTTCATTTACACAGAACATAATCACGTATACCGTTAATCCTGAATAATTCACCTAAATCCTTCACAGAATTTTGAAATCCTAAAAATTCTATCTTAAAAATATAAAACGTATACACTAATTTTTTGTCTAGGTTCTAATTTTGAATCTTAAATTAATTAATAAATTTTTTTAAATATTCAAAATTCTCGGGTTGTCACATTCACCCCTTCTTCTAAAAATTTCGTCCCCGAAATTTACCTTTCACCATGCATCTTATCATCACATGCTACCCAATACACCTCTCACCAGAGTAAAAGTTTTCAAATTGTGCTGAGGGGTCATATAGACCATGAACACATAGTTTTAACGGTATTGATCATACCGCAAAACAGTACATTATTTAGTATGTTTATAATCACGAAGAAGGTAAACTATCGTTGCTAGTACTTTAGGTGATCAGCCTATCGTACTCTTACGTCATGCATAATGTATTAATCATATCTAGCGAATATTTACGCTACTTGATTGGATTATTTATCCAAATAACATAGTTCACCTCAGTCTTATCATAGGATTCCGTACCAAAATAATTTGGTTCGGGAAATTTCTTCCAATGAACACTTAGATTTTTCATAACATTAGTCTAGCTAAATCGAATAGCATAGACTCATATCAATAATTCAATTCAATCGAATTATTTAGGTGTAGCCAAACCCCGTTGGCAAATTAAAATTTTTAAAAATATTTTCGAGAATGACGCCATGATGTCGTACTGTATTAACAGTCCGTTTGAGGATGCCGTCATTGTATAACATTGTCATAACACATCATACAATAATGGAATAACGATTTTAGATCAAATTCACACTAAGTATTCCTGTATTTACAACTCCGTCAAATTTTTATCATCTCTGCACCATGTTACATGGTACATGAGTGATAAATAAAATATATTTTGATATTTCAAATCATTTGCGTCTAGCTGAAATAAGTAGCATAGACTATACTTTAAACCGTTTCAAAAATGATTACGAGTCTACATATTTTTTTTAAAGGCACATAGTGCGTATTTAGCTTGATATAAAAATTTCAAAATCTAGCATAGCTAGGAGGTTTTGGGAAAACTTATGTCTCCACTAATAATCATTTGCTTAACAATCTATCTGTTCTTATTATCCTCAATACTGCATTCACACTTAGTTCTACCCAGTTCGTCAAAATTAAGAACTCGTACTTAACCTTATATCCTCTACATATGACCTATCTATCTGTTATACACATGAGAAAGGAATCACCCTCTTAACATGCATATAGCAAATAGCGCGACACAAACATTTCAATAATTATCATTGTCAGAACTAAGTAGTTATTACACCAAGTACAATTCCTCGCCCACACAAGGAATCATACAACTCAGTTACCGACATGAATCCTCAATTAAAATCCCCACCTAATCTTAACCCCCTTCTCAATACGAATTTTATTTAATCCGTATTCTTGATCCATAACTCTTTCATGAGTTTTCATAGTACAATTTCATAGTACAACTACCACACATCAAACTTTGCTGTAACTTTTCAATCATTAGATTGATTCTTATCCCTGCTATCACTTTATCAGATCACGAGGTGATCTTATCGTATATATTACGATTTATTTTTATGTCTTGATCGTTTTGTTTTACGATCTTCTATCACTGCACTTTTAGTCTTTTAGACTCTATCTATTCACCACTTACTGTTCAACTTTATTATCAGAGTTAGGGAACTCTGTATCTTATAACTAGCCGAGATTCGTCTTTGAATCTTACCGACCGACTAACTCTATTTGAGTTAGATCTTATCCTAATTATTTCGGTTATTAGTCTCAGGTATTCCTACCTAAGGTTCATAACCAACAGCTTTGATACCAACTGTGACGATCCCGAATCCGAGGTCCTGGATCACCGCGAATTCGGTTTGATCATTCTATCACTATTACTATATTTGCGGAAGATATAAACATAAATTATTTATACAATACATTACACACTATTCCCCAAGGTCCAGTAACTTTAACTTAATCACATTCATAACTTATTTAAAACATAACTTTATTATTATACAACATTATTACAAAACAAATCGCGCATATTAACTTTAAGCTGGAACTGTCTTTGACCTTTCCTTGTATCCGACGCATTCGTCTTAATCTGCAATGTGACGCCCCCAAAATAGGTCTGATCCAACCAACCTATTTTGAGTCGTCAAAAACATGGTACAGAAAACAACTACAACTTTATTACTACAATTGTCGTGCAAAATACAACAACACATATGTTGTGAGTTTTGATACAAATATATACCAACTGTGACTCATGTCCCAACCTTGAATAACACGTCACAATGGCATCTTACATAAAGGTACAGTCAATAACTGTTTTAGAAATTAAAATCTTTGGGAAGTGCTCAAGGAAACCTTCGTACATGGGAGGCCATGCGTCTAGGTTATGATAGATTTCATATGCCCACAGAATTATCCTTGGTTAACCCAATAAATCCCAAAGAAAAACGAGAATATTACTATCATATTCTTTCCAATGGTGAGTCTTCTCTTGACATATCATTATCTCCACCGTCTCTAATTGAGAATTATACTTCAACCAAACTCCAAGATCATATAGGTAGTGTTTGTAGATATACTCAGCAAGTGGATGTGCATAACCTTGTCTTATGATAACACGAAGTCGCTTGTCATTAGATATCTTGTATGGTAGTGGCAAAACATCCTTCCAAATGTTGGGTTCGCCTCACCCCATTTGGTTCACCAAATATAACTACTAAATGATGTATAAAATATAACTCACTTTTCTATACTGTTTAGGAAGAACCTCCACAGCTACAGACCACCGTTCTATTCTCCTGTTATCCCCGCTCAACCCAGCTACACTCTTATTACCTGAAAGGAATTGTGAAGCAAAAGGGTGAGCACAACTAGCTCAGTAAAGAATATTATGACTAAAGATAATTAAATTTTCAATAGCCTTCATCAATAATAAATCAGAGATTTAGAACATATGGTAGATGATAAAACTTTTCAACCATAGTTGCAGCGGAATGAGTAATCCATTAGAAGAGTCAAATAGACCATAAAGTCTATTATCTTCTCCATGTTAAAAGTCCACCAACAATGTTTTAACCCTGTAACATCAATCAACAGTTCCTTTCCACAATCATGTGAATAACTCATAATCATAATTGTAGTTCTAAATTCCTTTTCGCATTCAGGACGAAGATAATTTTCATCACCAGTCTTTACCTGAAACATCAAAGATCATGGTTATACCAAATCACAGTTCCTGTTCATAATCATACTAATAAATTCATATTTGCACTATGGGCCAAAGATATTCATCAACAGTTCATCTTTGCACTACAGGCCAAAGACATTCATATCTCAACGAAATACATAATCATTTCAGAATTTATATAAACCATAATTATAACCATGTTAATCAATTCACCTTGAACTTAAGCTAAAAATATTTCATTGTAAATTCAATAGTCATGATCATACTAGTCAACAATTCAACTTTGCACTACTGACCAAAGAGAACCCATAGTCACGATCATACCAATACTTTACCCATCTTTACACTCAAGTCAAAGAGAAATTTTATCACCAGGGTTATAAAAATGTTATATATGATAATAAAAACAATAGGAACAACAACTACATTTAATTTCAACAGCAAGATTCATAAATCAATGCTTTCATAATACCTTAATCCAAATGTTATAAATCACTTAATAATCTCGTAATCTAATATTATTAATTTTACCACAATATCTTAATCATTTCTTAAACTTATAAATAATTTATTTTAATTGTTTATACTTTACTAATTAATGCATTTAATCATTCTAAAATGCCAAACTCATAAGATTTCATCACAAATAACCAAAACCCTCATAAAAAATCTGCATATACCTTATATAGGATTCTTAAGCCATAAAATCCTATTTTCCAAATTTCTTACTTCACATAACGTATTTAATTCATTTACTCATAACTAGACTATTTTCATGAAAAATACCAAATCAGTTCCAAAAATATTTCTTTTCTGGGATTTAGCATAATATAGTCCCATATTGAACATATACTTTTCTCAGAATTTTTAAAATTCATTTACTATTTTTTATATGGCCAAAACTGCAAAATATTTAGACATTTATCATAAATTGTACTTTTGTCCACAAATTCTGAAATTTACACGGTATACTTCTGTTATATACATGTACTCTCAGTAAATATTTCATCAACTTTAGAGTTAACCACAAGGAGTTATAAGCGTTTACTTTTAAAATAGTATTTTCTCATAAAATCCATAACTCTTAATCTATATATCCAAAAATCGCCATTTTTGGACACAATCAACAAAACTCATCAAATTATCATTTCAAATTTTTTTCAGAATTTTTGAAGGTTCGCAAAAATTTTGAAACTGAAAAACATAATAACCCTTAAAATCCATTACTATCCCTTACCTCAAAAGAGTAGTACTGGAATGTCAGATATAACGTTGAACGAACTTGCACCGTATAGCAACACTCAAGATATCTAAATACTCAAAAAATACGCTTGATAATATAGAGAGAAAAAACTTCAGTTTTTTGTGTGATTTTCAATTCTAACCTAAGCACCCTATTTATAGGAAATTGGTTAGAACACCAAAGCTAAAAATTTAAAAAATAATATATTTATATAACAAATTTCATACACACAATTTGAATTTAGATTCCCGCATTTCCCACATGCAAAAGTACAATTATGGGGCCCACCTTCTAGAAAAACATGTTTTAAACAAAATCAATTCGGACTCAATATTCCAGAACTTCAATAATTCATAATAAATAGCCCCTTTATCAGAAAAATTCGAACCTCATGTCCTAATCATAGGAAATTCTATTATCTACAACTTTGTAGAAGAAAGTTTTTCCAAATTCCAAATAAAAATTGACCAAAATCCAAAAACGGGCGATTTTACAAGCAATAATCAAATTTCAGTCAAGAAATGGGCCCACAGACATGTTTAACATGTTTTAAACAAATTTTACAACAAAAATACTATTCCTCCTCATATACTCATATATCCCACATTCATTGTAAAAATATCCCCATTATTATATTATTAAAATATAATAATATATTTAAATGAATTATTTTTTTCAGAAAAAGATAAAATAGTAATTTTCAACAATTGTCACATTAAAAATTTTCTCCATTTATATCCACATAAAATGAATATTTTCCATATCATATAAATCAATAATTAATTATTCACAAATAATATTACAGAATCACAATACTGGCAACCAGGCCAATCCCAGGAAAGTGGGGGCTTTCCAATAAGGATTTCTCTTTACTGGCGCGTAATTAGGTGACCAAACCTCTCCTTAGACAGAACTTTCTAGACATTGCCAATAATGTTATCTAATAATATTATTCAGATAATATGAATTATTGCTCCGATAATGAAAAATATTGTGTAGTGACAATTATTAAAACAACAGTAATATAAAATATCAACGTAGCAATTATTGAATCAATAAAATAAAATATTGAATAGTAATTACTGTAACAATTATTGAGTAGTGCCTTCTTACATAAAAAAATATCATGCTTCGTGAATAGTACTCGTGAATAATAACTCATGAATAGTAACTCGTGAATAGTAACTCATGAATAGTAACTCGTGAATAGTAACTCATGAATAGTAATTATAAGAAAAATTGAATATTTTTATTTCATAAAATTCGGGGTCTTACAATCTCCCCTCCTTATGAAATTTCGTCCCCGAAATTTACGTACCTGGTATTTCATAGAGTTGAGAATAACTTGCTTTCATTTTAGATTTCATCTTCCCTGTCATCATGATTTCTCCATTGCTTATCTCCTGTATTTCAGATATCATTCTAGAATACAGCTTCAAAACAAGGGTTAATTGAACAAATTAACATATCACATAATATCCCAATATTATGACCGACCAACAAATAAGCTTAGGTAGGACACATTAGCGAAGAATTTACTCGTCTCTCCCCTCCTAGTTCTATTCCCCAATCTCTGCCAGAGATCATATCCCTAAGCTCTGATACCAACTGTGACTCTGGACACCAAATTGTGTCAGCACCTCACATTGATACCTATCAGTTTGCCACCGCAGAACGGCGTCCACTACGGAGAGTCTGGCTTCGATACATCCCCCATCACAGGAAGTCACCAGCGAGAGGCTCGGAGCTCTTTACTTATAGCTCTGATACCAACTGTGATGCCCCCAAAATAGTTCCAATCCAACCAACCTATTTTAAGTCGTCAAAAACATGGTACAGAAAACAACTACAACTTTATTACTACAATTTTCGTGCAAAATACAACAACACATATGTTGTGAGTTTTGATACAAATATATACCAACTGTGACTCATGTCCCAACCTTGAATAGCACGTCACCATGGCACCTTACATAAAGGTACAGTCAATAACTGTTTTAGAAATTAAAATCTTTGGGAAGTGCTCAAGGAAACCTTCGTACATGGGAGGCCACACGTCTAGGTTATGATAGATATCATATGCCCACAGAATTATCCTTGGTTGACCCAATAAACCCCAAAGAAAAATGAGAAGATTACTATCATATTCTTTCCAATGGTGAGTCTTCTCTTGACATATCATTATCTCCACCTTCACTAATTGAGAATTATACTTCAACCAAACTCCAAGATCATATAGGTAGTGCTTGTAGATATACTCAGCAAGTGGATATGCACAACCTTATCTTATGATAACACAAAGTCGTATGCCATTAGACATCTTGTATGATAGTAGCAAAACACCCTTCCAAATATTGGGTTCGCCTCACCCCATTTGGTTCACTAAATATAACTACTAAATGATGTATAAAATATAACTCACTTTTCTATACTGTTTAGGGAGAACCTTCACAGCTACAGACCACCGTTCTATTCCCCTGTTACCCTCGCTCAACCCAGCTACACTCTTATTACCTGAAAGGAATTGTGAAGCAAAAGGGTGAGCACAACTAGCTCAGTAAAGAATATTATGACTAAAGATAATTAAATTTTCAATAGCCTTCATCAATAATAAATCAGAGATTTAAAACATATGGTACATGATAAAACTTTTCAACCATAGTTGCAGCGGAATGAGCAATCCATTAGAAGAGTCAAATAGACCATGAAGTCTATTATCTTCTCCATATTAAAAGTCCACCAACAATGTTTTAACCCTGTAACATCAATCAACAGTTCCTGTCCACAATCATGTGAATAACTCATAATCATAATTATAGTTCTAAATTCCTTTTCGCATTCAGGACGAAGATAATTTTCATCACCTGTCTTTACCTGAAACATCAAAGATCATGGTTATACCAAATCACAGTTCATGTTCATAATCATACTAATAAATTCATCTTTGCACTACGGGACAAAGACATTCATATCTCAAAGAAATACATAATCATTTCAGAATTTATATAAACCATAATTATAACCATTTTAATCAATTCATCTTGAACTTAAGCTAAAAATATTCCAATGTAAATTCAATGGTCATGATCATACTAGTCAACAATTCAACTTTGCACTACGGGCCAAAGAGAACCCATAGTCACGATCATACCAATATTTTACACATCTTTACACTCAAGTCAAAGAGAAATTTTATCACCAGGGTTATAAAAATGTTATATATGATAATAAAAACAATAGGACCAACAACTACATTTAATTTCAACAGCAAGATTCATAAATCAATGCTTTCATAATACCTTAATTCAAATGTTATAAATCACTTAATAATCTCGTAATCTAATATTATTAATTTTACCATAATATCTTAATCATTTCTTAAACTTATAAATAATTTATTTTAATTATTTATACTTTACTAATTAATGCATTTAATCATTCTAAAATGCCAAACTCATAAGATTTCATCACCAATAACCAAAACCCTCATAAAAAATCTGCATATACCTTATATAGGATTCTTAAGCCATAAAATCCTATTTTCCAAATTTCTTACTTCATATAACGTATTTAATTCATTTACTCATAACTAGACCATTTTCATGAAAAATACCAAATCAGTTCCAAAAATATTGCTTTTCTGGGATTTAGCATAATATAGTCCCATATTAAACATATACTTTTCTCAGAATTTTTAAAATTCATTTACTATTTTTTATATGGCCAAAACTGCCAAATATTTAGACATTTATCATAAATTGTACTTTTGTCCACAAATTCTGAAATTTACACAGTATACTTCTGTTATATACATGTACTCCCAATAAATATTTTATCAATTTTGGAGTTAACCACAATGAGTTATAAGCGTTTACTTTTAAAATAGTCTTTTCACATAAAATCCATAACTCTTAATCTATATATCCAAAAATCTCCATTTTTGGACACAATCAACAAAACTAATCAAATTATCATTTCAAATTTTTCCAGAATTTTTGAAGGTTCGCAAAAAATTTGAAACTGAAAAACATAATAACCCTTAAAATCCATTACTATCCCTTAACTCAAAAGAGCAGTACTGGAATGTCAGATATAACGTTGAACGAACTTGCACCGTATAGCAACACTCAAGATATCTAAATACTCACAAAATACGCTTGATAATATAGAGAGAGAAAACTTCAGTTTCTGGTGTGATTTTTAATTCTAACCTAAGCACCTTATTTATATGTAATTGGTTAGAACACCAAAGCAGAAAATTTAATAAAATAATATATTTATATAACAAATTTCATACACACAATTTGAATTAAGATTCCAGCATTTCCCACATTCAAAAGTACAATTATGGGGCTCACCTTCTAGAAAAACATGTTTTAAACAAAATCAATTCAGACTCAATATTTCAGAACTTCAATAATTCATAATAAATAGCCCCTTTATCAGAAAAATTTGAACCTCATGCCCTTTCCGTAGGAAATTCCATTATCTACAACTTTGCAGAAGAAAGTTTTTCCAAATTCCAAAAAGAAATCGACCGAAATCCAAAAACGTGCGATTTTACAGGCTATAATCAAATTTCAGTCAAGAAATGGGCTCACAGACATGTTTAACATGTTTTAAACAACTTTTGCAACAAAAATACTCTTCCTCCTCATATACTCATATATCCCACATTTATTGTAAAAATATCCTCATTATTATATTATTAAAATATAATAATATATTTAAATGAATTATTTTATCAGAAAAAAAATAAAACAGTAATTTTCAACAATTATCACATTAAAAATTTTCTCCATCTATATCCAAATAAAATGAATATTTTTATTATCATATAAATTAATAATTAATTATTCACAAATAATTTTACAGAATCACAATACTGGCAACTAAGCCGTTCCCAGGAAAGAGGGTGCATTCCAATAAGGATTTCTCCTTACTGGCGCGCAATTAGGTGACCAAACCTCTCATTAGACAGAACTTTTTAGACATTGCCAATAATGTTATCTAATAATATTATTCAGATAATATGAATTATTGCTCCGATAATGAAAAATATTGTGTAGTGACAATTATTAAAACAACAGTAATATAAAATATCAATGTAGCAATTATTGAATCAATAAAATAAAATATTGAACAGTAATTACTGTAATAATTATTGAGTAGTGTCTTCTTACATAAAAAAATATCATGCTTCGTGAATAGTACTCGTGAATAGTAACTCGTGAATAGTAACTCATGAATAGTAATTATAAAAAAATTTGAATATTTTTATTTCATAAAATTTGGGGTCTTACATGCAATGTTTTATCATGATAAAGCAAGGGTGAGCATAAGAATTGCCCAGCAAGTTTAAGTTCAATAATATAACGATATATCATGATTGAAAGAGTCTGAATAATAAGCTGGCTATAATTCAACAATATAATTGTGAACTAGCAGGAACAAATTTATGACTGAATAAGTATTATACATGAACAAATATATCTGAACCAACTGGTAATGAAGGTGATCAGCCTTTCATACCTGACTTATACATGCAATATGTACAGAGTACAATTCCTGGCAACCAGCAATAATTAACCATAAGCTTATTCGAATAAAACAACTCTTAGTAGATTTAAGTAAAAATAAACTTGCCTGAACCGTTGATTACCGCTACGCAATTTATATCGCTTTATCCGAAGACCTAATATTAGTAATATAGATCTCTAATATTAGAATAATATCATCACAATATAATACTATAAGATATATATATATATATATATATATATATATATATATATATATATATATATATAAACATAGAATAATCTAAACACATAACACATATCCCTATCAGTCTATAACACACATAAGACTCGGTATCAAGTCAAACTATTGCAGTCTATCTTGATTTCGACAAAATTCTAACATCCCGACGGTCTAGTCGGACTTTTATCGAGTCTAAGTTCAATTAAACTCTGACTTAACACTTCACAATTATCTCAGATAATTTATTAATAGTCAAAATATTTTTCGTAAGCTCGTAATAATTTTAAAATAATTATTACTATTTATCATAAATTTTTAATCATTAATATCGTATTTAAATGAATTAAATACCACATAATTCTTTTATTATTAATATTTATTTATTATCAAATATTAATGAAAATTATCACATAATATTATAATATATTTATAATATATCAAAGTATTTTTAATACCTTAAAATCATTTAAATATAATTTTTAAACACTTAAATTCATTATCCGGTAATTACTATTAATATTAAAATATTAATATTTTCATGACAAAATATCAAAAGTTATAGTTTATAACTTCAAATATTTTTAGATCACTTAAATCATTTTTATATGATTTTTAAATCATTAATTCTATTTTTCTATAATTTATTTAATATATTTATTAAATAAAATAATTACCATTAATATTAATTAATTAATGAAATTCATCAAAAAATATTAAAAATCACTGAAAATATCTTTAAACATTTTCTTATACATTAATATTATTTTTCATGATTTTTCATGTATTAGAATTATTTTTAAATAATTTATTTAATATTATAATTAAATAAATTAAATACCATTTATATTCCAAAAATATTAAATATTTATGAAATATACTCAAAATAATTAAAAACTATTTTTCAAAATTTAAAATAATTTTTCGGAATTTATTTAGTATTTTTAATAATTAAAATCTATTTATTTCAATTTATTAATTAAAATAAATCATTTTTGGAAATTAATAATTAATTTCGTAATTAAACTGTCGCTAAAAGGGCCCTATAGCGACAGAACCGTCGCTATAGGTGTTCTTGAGTGTTCATGTCAGTAACTAAGGGGCTTGGTTTGACCGGTTTTAATTTCGTGTGCATTGTGTTTTTGGGAAGTCTAGTGTAATATCATTGTAGTATTATTGTAATACTATAATCTCCAGCAAGTTATATGGCTAATACATGTCAAATCTGCAAGATGTAAGCGTCCAAATTCTTGTCAGTAGCTGTTCTTCATTTCTGGGTTTTCTAGAAATGAAGAATAATTGCTAGTTACCTACTTTGAGTTCTTATAAGTTGAGTTCTGTGTTTGATTTGTGCAATAAAATGGTTCCATGGTGTAGACCACATAACAGGGTACAACGACATAGCATCAATTAAGTCTAACATCATAACACATGCAAGATCCACGCTAGTCAAACTATGTCAGAAACTTCGCCTGATGAAGATCTAGGTTACCTAGAATCTTCATCCGGCGTGATGGTTAACGCTTGTTTGACTTTGATTAACATTCACCCTGGTTATGATCTAAGTGATCTAATGGCATGTATGTGTATTCTACATACCAGTCTACAACATAAAAACAACAACTTAGCCAAATGAGAAAATAACAACAAGATTCATGGCCTGCAAAAGCTTGTCAGGCCTACTTGGAAAAATCTGGGTTTTCCAGAAACAGTTTTCCATGGTCGGTCAACCATGTTTGACTGATTATATCTTGAGATCTAGACATGGTATGGATGGGATTCCACTTCCAGTCTACTCTCTTTATGACAAAAAACACGTTTATAAGTTAAAACACAACATATCATTAACAGGTTGAGATCTATGAGCTCTGACATTGGCTTGTCAGACAACTTTTGAAAGCTCAAGAACAGTTTCTAAAAATATTATTTTCGTGCATCTAAGTGTTATAGATCCATGATCCAACAACCCAGATCACTCAAAGACACCTACTAACACATTTCTAACCAACCAATTTCAATATATAACATCAAATCATAAGATTTTTTAAAAAATTAGGGTTCTTACCTTCTTATGCTTAAATCTTGAATATGATTCTTTATTTCTGATCATGGAATGTTAAAGGATGATATTAGCTTAACATTTGACTCTGTTTCACTTCAACTCTCGAAATTTTTGAGAGAGACAAGTCTTGGACAAGTTAGCAAGAAAAGTGAGTGGTTTTCTCTCTCTAAATCTTTATATAACATGTTGCTATGTAATGGCTAATCACAATGATTGATTGCTGGAGGTTATCTTGCCACAAAGTCAATTGAGTTGGTCACCTACTCCCATTTTGCCATAATTTGCAATTTTTGTACAAAATGCAATAAGGGTAAATGGGTCATTTGGCATTTAATTTTAAGGGCATTTTTGTTAATTAGCCAAACCCTTAGGGTTTAGGGTTTGATTAGGGTTTGAGCCATTTTAGGGTTTAGGATTTAGGGTTTAACCCTTAACTTGCAAATTTAATTTCTAAAATTTTCGATTTAGGTTTCCAAAAAATTTTTAATATTTCTAAATTATAATTAGAATTTTCTAATTATATTAAAATTTCTTAATCACAAATTAAATCTTGCTAATTAGGATTAACATTTCCTAATTAAAATCGATAATTTAGCAATTAGGGTCAAAATTGATTATTAGGGTTTATAACCCAAAATTAGGGTTTATAATAGAAAATAATTTTTAAAATAGAAATTAGATTTTATAACTAGATTAGGGTTTTCTAATTACTTAACTTGAAAATTAGAATTAATATATCCTAATTAGCATTAAAATTATTAAATTAACACTTAGGTTTTTCCTAATTATAAATTAGGGTTCTTAATCCCGAAATTAGGGTTTCTAATAATTAGGTTTTCTAATTATTAGGGTTTCGAGTAAATCTTTAGGGTTTTCCCTAATTAAGTTTTATTTAATAACGTAAAACCTTATATTAACATCCGTATTCCCATATTAGGTTTTAAATTTCCAAATTAGTGTTTCGGATTCCCAGAACTGAAATTAGGGTTTCCAGAATCGGTTTCTAAGGTTTCTTATTAATCGCTAGGGTTTTCTAATCGAACGTTAACGTTCTTAATATTTACTTAGGGTTTATTACAGATTTCATTTATCTGGTCAACCCTTGACCTTAACCACATCATGCACAAGTATAATAACATTTACACAAAACATAATCACGTATACCCTTAATCCTGAATAATTCACCTAAATCCTTCACAGAATTTTGAAATACTCAAAATTCTATCTTAAAAATATCAAACGCATACACTAATTTTCTGTCTAGGTTCTAATTTTGAACCTTAAATTAATTAATAAAATTTTTTAAAATATTCAAAACTCTCGGGTTGTCACAGTGACGCCTCCAAAATAGGTATATATCACCCATTCTGAGTCGCCAAATACATGGTACAGAATTTAAATACAAACTTCAATTATACAATACGATAAAAGTGTAGCTGGGAGTTTTTACATGAATATTGTTTCATAGACAATATATCCAAACTCAAATGGAGTCCTCATTATATTTATTATCACACTATTTCATAGAATAGTGAGGACTACTATAGCCATCTATCCTGAACCATCATTCCATTCCCCGACTCGTCCCGACTACGTTCTCATTTTCTGAAGAGAACAATGAAAGCAAAAGGGTGAGCTCAACTAGACAAGTAAAAAATATTATGACTAAGATAATGCAGAATAAATTATCGTTAGCCTTCAATAGTGTTAAACTGATAGAATACAATAAACAACAAGTTTAACTGTAGCGGAACAAGCAATCCATTAGAAGAGTCAAGTAGAGCAAGATATCTACTATTTTCTATGATTTAAAAAGTTTATCATCAATTTTATCTCTAAGACTCAACTCAATAAATTATCCACATCAGTGAATTATCCATGCACTATGGGCCAAGGATATTCATTAGTATCACATCCACGAATTTTTCATGCACTACGGGCCAAGGATATTCGTGTTATCACCAATGGTCATGATCATGCCAACAACTGTTCATCAATACACTACGAGCCAATGAAAACTTTTACCACATCATTTGTATCATTACAGGTCATGATTATAGCGAATAATCCCTGATCATAATCATACCAATCAACATTCAATCTATGCACTACGGGCCAAAGATGACTTTCATCACAATATAAGTATGAGAGTGATGACAATGATATAAGAATTCAATTAAATGAAAGCAAGGATAAATTTTAAAGATTTATAAATCAATTTATCCAGAATTCAATAATTGTCCAAATTGTCAACATGATACTGCTTTGTGGAGTAAAATTCAAGAATAATATTGTATCAAAAATGATTTGGACGAAAAATAAATTAATTTTTGTCATAAATAGTACCCTGGGTGAATAGTACCATGTGAATAGTACTTTAAGAATAGTACCCCGTAAATAGTACTTTAGGAATAGTACCCCGTGAATAGTACCCCAGCGTGAAAAGATTAAAAATTATAAAGAATGTTCAGAATAATATTTCCGTGAAAAGATACTAGATGAAGCACAAATTTCAAGTATATTCTACTAATTTCACGGAGTATAGAAACAAAACTTATCAACATGAGTGTAGAATTATGAATATAGAATAAAATAATATTACTTACATACTACAGAGTATGGAATAAAATATTATTTCATACGAATATTGAACAAAAATAATATCTCTTACCTTAAAAGAAAAGTACTTCTGACTGTTATAGCGGGGATATTCTTGAAGAAAACTTGCACTATTTTTTACACTCAAAGCTTCCTTCAATTCTAGAAGAAGAATTCTCTGATTCTGGTGTGGTTTTCAATTCTAAACTAAACATCTTATTTATAAGATAATGGAATGATACTATTTAAAAATGGACGCACAGTAAGTAATCACGGGTTTTTTGACGAATTTTTCTGATTTACTATGCAAATACTATGTAGATACTATGCAAACATTATGCATAATAAAATATAATATATTATATTTTTTATAAAAAATTAAACGTGTAATATATATATATATACTTTATAATCTCCTACCGATTATTTTGAAAAACGAGTAAGTGGGGGTCCAAATAATACGCCAAACTTTACAACAAATACTTCATAAAAATTCTCTCAATATTTTTAAAAATATTTATTCATAAATAATATAACTTGCAATATTAACAACCAAATCATTCCCAGGAAAGAGGAGACTTTCCGGTAAGGATTTTTCATTATTGGCTCGCAATTAGGTGACTAAACCCCTTTCCTCGACAGAACTTTCTAGACATTATCAATAATGCAAATAATAATATGAATAACTTGTCATCTCAATTATTGATTTAATAATATAAGATATTATGATAATAATTGAATCAATAACGTGAGATACTATACAGCAATTACTGTAGCAATAATTGAGTATAACTGAGTGACTTCTCACGTAAGCATCAATAACTAATATCGTGTGCTACTATGCAACCACACGTATTGTTGTACTTTTATCACTGGGTATTTTAACATTTAACGGTAAAACTTTTGCCGTTATTTTTATAAAAAGATATTTCTATCGTTTTCTAACTTCGACAATAATTTCGTTGTGGGGTCCACCAATGATTATGCCGACGTACGAATATTCCCTGTTAAAACGAATATTCCCTGACCAATATAATATTTTATAACTTGCTTACTTTTAAAAATTTATAAATATTACCCACAACTATAACATTATATCAAATCCACACCATAATATTAAAAAATGTATTTCGAGAAAAATTAATCTTTATTTATAAAAGTTGGGGTCTTAGAAATAGCATAATCACTGGCATCACACATGAGTTCAAATGGCAATTCCCAGTCAGGGGCAATTACATATGGGCTTGGTGATTTTTTAGAAATCCTTTATAAACTGCCTATAGAAACCGGTGTACCCCAAGAAACTTCTTTCAGAATAAATGGAGGTGGAAGTTTTTCAATAACATCAATTTTCTCCTTATCTACCTCAATTTCGTTGGCAGATATCCGGTGTCCCAAGATAATGCCTTCCTGAACCATGAAGTGGCATTTTCCCAGTTCAACACTAAGTTAGTGTCGACACATCTTTTAAGTACAAGATCCAAATTTTCCAAGCATGAGGCATAAGAATTCACGAACACTCAGAAGTCTTCCATGAACACTTCAAGTGTCTGTTTGACCATATCAGAGAAGATTGACATCATACACCGTTGAAATTTAGCCGGTGCGTTGCATAACCCGAATGACATCCGCCGAAAAGCAAAAGTTCCATAAGGGCACGTGAATGTTATTTTCTTCTGATCTTCGGATGCAATGGCTATTTGGTTATATTCGGAGTATCCATCCAATAAATAGTAGAATCTACACTCTACCAATCTATCTAACATCTGATCGATGAAAGGTAGAGGGAAATGATCCTTGCGAGTGGCTTTGTTAAGCTTTCTGTAATTCATAAATACTCGCCTTCCTGTCACTGTTCTAGTAGGAATCAACTCATTATTCTCATTCGTGACAACAGTCATGCCTCCCTTTTTTAGAACACATTGGATCGGGCTAACCCACGCATTGTCTAAGATCGGATAAATTATGTCGGCATCAAGCCACTTGAGTATCTCAGCCTTCACTACCTCTTTCATGATAGGGCTTTGTCAGAGTTGATGTTCAATGGTAGGTTTTGAATCATCCTCCATAAGGATCTTGTGCATACAAATTAACGGACTAATTCCTTTGATGTCGGCCAAAGTCCAACCCAACGCAGTCTTATTCCTTTTCAAAACCTATAATAATTCATCTTCTTGACTCTCACTCAACAAAGTAGAAATTATGACAGGTATGGTTAATGATTCACCCAGATAAGAATAGCGCTTATGGCTTGGTAGAGGTTTCAACTCCAACACAGGTAATAGCTCCTTGGATGTAGAATCTAATCGAGTCAACGGTTCAACAATTTGCTTGGATTTAGGGAATCGTGAGTATTCATTCAACAACTTCACATACTCGAGATGAGTAGGCTCTTCCACATTACTAACACCAGTTAGAGTAGCCTCTAGCAAATTAGAGATGCAATTTTAGAGAATACCTCATTCACTACTTCGTCAATCACATCTACCCAAAAATAATTTTAAGAGGCACTGGGGAAATTCATAGACCGGAAGACATTAAAAGTCACTTCTTGGTCTTGAACTCTCATTGTGAGTTCCCCCTTCTGTACATCTATAAGTGTTCTGCCTGTAGCTAGAAATGGTCTGCCCAAGATAATAGGGACCTCCCTATCTTCCTCAAAGTCTAGAACAATAAAATCTGCAGGGAAAATGAACTTGTCCACCTTGACAAGCACATCCTCCACAATTCCCTTCGGATAAGCAATGGACCTATCGGTACTACACTCCAAGATCTTGAAGCTTAGGTGGAAGCTTATTCTGTAGGATAGCACTACACTCCTCTATAAGTGCTATTGTATCATTGTCCCCCAGTTTCCTCTTTTTGGACAAGATGTCCTTCATAAATTTCACAAAACTGGACATTTGCTCCAGCGCTTCAGCAAGCGGAATATTGATGTGAAGTTTCTTGAAAACTTCTAAGAACTTCGAAAAAAAATTATCCAACTTTTGTTTCTGAAGCCGCTGGGGAAATGGTATTAGTTATACTATAGGACTAGGTTTATTTCCATTAGGATCCGGTATTGTGGCTTCCTTCTGCATATTCTCTTCTCCCCCAGACTTGTCATAATTAGGCTCAACACTGATCTCCTCTACAATGACTTCTAGTTGCACTATGGAGGTTTCTCCTCCAGTTTCATTCAATATCTTGCCACTCCGAAGAGTGACTGCTTTGCATTGCTCCTTGCCCTCCCATTTTGGGTTTACATATGTGTCGCTTAGCAAGGTGCCTAGAGGACGACTATTTAAAATAGTTGCCAATTGGCCCATTTGGTTTTCCAAATTTCGGATGGACGCCTCTTAGCTATTGATCATTGTTTCATTCTGAGGAATGTATCTCGAGAGAAGATCTTCTGAACTAGGCTTTCTTTCCTGAGGAGGTGGGGGTTAGTAAGAGCTTTGTGGATGTTTTTGGTGTTGATTCTAAGATTGAAAACCGGAAGGATTTCAATATGTTGGTTTGGCAATAGAAGTTTGAGCTTGGTTATTGTTATTGTTGCTCCATAATAAATTTGGGTGATTTCTCAAACCAAGATGATAATGTGTGGGAAGATTGGTGTTCTGTTGCCGCCCGTAATTTGAGATAAATTGAACTGATTTAGGGCTAATGGCGCACTGATCAGTAGAGTGGTTCCATGCACACAAATCACATGGCACCGCCACACTTTGCACTATTTGCAACCCCATAACATCAATTCTTTTAGTAAGGGCAGTAACCTGAGCAGATAATGTAGTAATTGCATTAACCTCGTGCACCCCTGCCACTTTCTGTGATGCTTGCTTATCGTTAGGCCGCTGATAATTGTTCGCAGCCATAGTTTCCACCAAGTCATAACCTTCATCAAAGTTCTTTGACATAAAGGCCCCACCAACCGCAACATCAATACTCAAACGAGTAAAACCAGATAATCTGTCATAGAAGGTCTGAATTAGAAGCTAATCGGACAATCCATGGTGTGGACATCATCTCAATAAATCCTTAAATTGCTCCCACGAGTCATAAAGAGATTCAGCTTCATGTTGTGTAATGGATGTGATATCATGCCTAAGCCTTGCTATTTTCGTCGGCGGGTTGTAATGGAGCTCGATGGAAGCGAATGCAACCAACTCTTGGCTTTGTCCCAAAGTGTAAATGGGAACAATCTGAGCCTGATAGCATCATCAGACACTCCATTACATTTGAAAGTGTCACAGATTTCCACAAAGTTTATCAAAAAATCATTCGAACCATCATTCGGCATCCCTCCGAATTGCACATTATTTTGTATCATTTGAATAGTACCCCGACTTGATTTCAAAGTTGTTTGCTTGAATCGTGGGCCTTAGTATGCTCGCTTGAATATCTGTGATGCGGGGCATGGCATAATCCCACAGAGATTTTTGAATTTCCTCGGCCACAATAACTAGAGTTGGTATTTCCTAAGCTCTTTCTCTTCTCAGTCGTCTAAATGTTCTGTCAACCTCAGGATCAAGAGGTATTATATTCCGATTCCTGCAAGGTGGTATACACAATCAAGAGTACCTGAGAAAAATTTTAAATAGAAAATCAGTTTAAATTAAGATCTTCTTGAATAAGTATTAATATTAAAAAACAAATAATACTAAGTTCCCCGGCAACGGTGCCAAACACTTGTTGATTGGTTTCGCAATCAAATAAACACGCACAAGTACACGCAGTCAAACAAGTAATACAATAATAAATTGAGTGTCGAACCACAAGTAAATAATGTTAAGGCTATTCAAATACTAAAATGTATTAATTCAATCTTATCCAAACAGTTGAGTAAATATGGTTTGTTAACATCTATATGATTAAAACAGTAAATGGCGAGAAAAAGTTGTATCAAATATGACAAGCTAGGATTACAACTCCCCTAATGCTTTGTATAATCTCCTAACTCCCCAATTATCTAACAAATCACAATAATGGTCAACCGAGAATACTATGCATACATAAGACTCTTTCGATGGTCAAATGCAAATCCCCTAGCTAAATAAATCACAATATTCCTATGGTGAAATAAATTAGATTAAGAGTCATTAATATTTAATCATTAATGGTTACACAAGGCAAATAGACATATTTCTATTCTATTATGCAAGATATGCTCTCAATCCATGAGGAAAGGTCATAAAAAGTGTTATCATAATTAGGGTTAAGTATTAATATCCATTTTCCAATATCAATTAATACTCATATCAACTACTTAGCCAAGCAATCAACAAATAAAGCATGAAATACAATAACTCATTCAAACATAATTCATTATAATAATTAGGAGAGAAATTCAATTAAACTAATCATTAGGTTACATTGCAATCCTAGAAATATAATTAGTTCATAACTATAGAACTAAATAACATTATCAATGTGTTCAACATGCTCATAATACATAAATAAATGAAAGACTTAGATGAAGAAAACTCCTATTTTGAAGTATTCTAGCTCTAACTCTTCTCTTCTCCGTTTAGAATCTAAGCAATGAAGGAAGCAATGATCTTAGAAGCTTGAATCACCAACTTCTTCCTCTTTTATGCTATATCTCCCTCTAAGCTATTTTTATACATATCAAAATCTTCAGGAGGCTTCTAATAGATTATGCATATAGTGATGAGCCAATTAGGTCATTAATACACTGCTATCTGCCTAGAGACTGGAGGTGGTGTTGTAGCGCCACCCTTTTTGCCTTGTACAAGCGTTGCAGCGCCAGTTAAAGGTGTCTGGTCAATAAGTTAAGTCGTGTCACGACGCCATCTCTGCTCTATGAACCAGCTCTGCAGCGCGGGCTACTGATTGAGCTGTCATAGGAAAGTGCTGCAACTCCTCTTTACAAAGGAAATTCGGCGTTGTGGCGTTGGTTGTGAGAAAATGATAGTTTTGCCATTTAAAAATTGGAACCTAATAATCCCTGTAAAAGCACTTTTAAATCAAATAAAAGCAAACACTATATAAAAGCAGTATAAAATAAGACAAACAAACAACTTCTTAAGACTAAGAGTGCTAGATTTAAGGATACAAATCCCACTCATCAAGAAGGTGAAGGCCGAGTTGGATCAAACGAGAATGAATGGGTTTACCTCCTGATGATAGATCAGAGTGGGGTACATTCAGATCAAAAACTCGAGATCTTGATTTGAGTAATTTTTAATGACAGAGTGAGATTGAATGGGTTAGGCGCAAGATTTAATTGGTAACGACGATGGTGAGGTGTTGATTTTGTTAGTGAGGTGCAGATTTTTATGGTTCTATGGTAGTGCAATGGTGAGGCGGTGGTTTTGACGCGGTGGAGTAATGGTCTGATGGTGGGTTTTTTTTTCAATTTTTTAACGGAGAGGGTATTATTATTAATATTATTATTATTTGAGGTATTTAAAAAATAATTTTTGATTAATTTTATATAGTAAATTATAATAATTATAAATTATATAAAAGGTATCATTAACTACAATATTTTTTATTAAAAAAATATTTAAATTGAATTTAAAACTTTAATAATAATAATAGTAATAAATAATAATAATAATAATAATAATAATAATAATAATAATAATTGATTTCACGATCAATGAATACATGCAAGTATACGTGGTCAACAAGTAATACACTGATAACAAAAGTATCGTTTTCACGAGGAAATATGCTAATACTTATCAATTGCCAATTCTAATTCAATTCATCATATTTTAAATTACGAAATAATGTTTGGGCTATGAAAATTAAAATTAGCAAAACAAATTATTAAGGTCAGAATTTCACAAGAGTAACTGCATATTTAACCGGTTAAGATTATAATTTCCCTCGGTATTTCATTTAAATCAATTTACTTTCCATTTAATTCAATTAATTGGCATGAATCATTATCCAAGAATATTTTATAGTACTCATACACTTCTTGCAAAGACACATGAACAAATCCTCCTAAATCTGATCTTTAAGACACAAAATTACAAGGAACACCCTAGTTAATCAACTCACTATATTTTAAGCACAAATTCTTTCAATGGATACGAAAAACACATAAGTATATTCCTATCCTACATGCTAATCATATTAACCCTATTTAGATTATATGAACATATGTTATTATATCTAGATTTAAATATATATTCCATTTTTCAATTTTATATAGATTATCACAGTAATTGTTGGCCAAATAATTAATCAATAAACATAAGATATAATAAATGATTCAATAAAAACCAACTTTCATTCGATGGGAATGTTTTATTTAAATTACATACCAAATTTTGTTACAATCTTTATTAAAATTTAGTTCACAATATTAAAGGAAACATCACCCAAATTAACAATCCAAACATCCTAGATAATTAAAAAGATTAAAACTTAGAGAAAAGATTAGAAGAACCTGTCAGATTGCTCCTAATCCTCCACTTGATATTCAACCTCTGAAATATCCTTCGTGTTTCCCTTGTTGTTCTCTCTGCAATTCTCATGATAAAATCCTTGATAATTTACTCCATACGTCTTTCCTGTAGTCTTCTCCTATTTGTATTGGTCCAAATCCTCATCAAGATTTCTATTTGGCTTCAAAATCCAACTTAGCAAGAAAACACCAACATTGGGCGTGCTCTAGGGCACTAGGCGCTAGAAATTACACTGACTAAGCGCATTAGGCGCTAGGCAAGGACCAGGTATTTGCAAAAATGTTATTCATCTCCAATTTTAATGATTTTTAATCATTTTCTTCTCCAAAATGACTAATTTGACCCTCCAATTCTATCCTATAAGAAATAAACAAAAAAACTAATAAAAGGATACTAAAATACTCAAAGAAAACAATAATTAAGCTAACCAATATGTAAGACCCCAACTTTTAATAAATAAAATTGAATTTTCTCTAATTATTATTTTGAACAATAAGGTGTTAATTTGATATAAAGCTTTGGTTATGGGTGAAATGTGCAAATTTTACAAAATAAGCAAGTGGTTATAAAATATTCATTGTTGTCAGGGAATATTCGTTTGGTCATGGAATATTTTTGTTATCGGGGAATATTCGTACGACGGCGCAGCCATTTGAGGGCCCCATAACGGAAAACGGACGGATGAAGAAAACGATAAGTTTGAGTTTTTTACAAATAACGGCGTAGTTGTTACCGTTAACACTATTGGAATACCCGGTGGTTAAAGTATTGTAATATGCGTGATTGCACAGTATCACACGGTATTGCACAGTATTTTTGGATTATTGATTATTACGTAAGAAGACATTATTGAATAATTGTTACAGTAATTACTGTTCAATATTTTATTTTATTGGTTCAATAATTGTTACGTTGATATTTTATATTATTGTTGTTTCAATAATTGTCACTGCACAGTATTTCCCATTATCAGATCAATAATTCATATTATTTGAATAATATTATTAGATAGCATTATTGGCAATTTCTAAGGAACTTCTGTCTAAGAAAGGGGTTTGATCACCTAATTGTGCGCCAGTAAGGAAAAATCCTTATCGGAAAACCCCCTCTTTCCTAGGAATGACCTTGTTGTCATTATTGTGATTTTATAATATTATTTGTGAATAATTAATTATTAATTTATATGATAGGGAAATATTTATTTTATGTGGATATAAATGAAGGAATTAATATTGAGGTATTTTATCAGAATTTTGTCGGAATGGAGGTATTAAAAATCATCAGTATGTGATTTTTGGTCATTTTCTATTTGGAATTTGAAAAAACTTTCTTCTACAAAGTTGTAGAGAATTAAATGTCCTATGGAATGGACATAAAATTCATATTCTTTTGATAAAATGGCTATTTATTATGAATTATTGAAGATTTTGAATATTGTTTAAATTTAAAACATTTTTGGAAATTTTCTAGAATGGGTGGGCCCCACTCTTATCCTTGTTGGTGTCCTGAGAAATTTTTTTTAATGGTGGTGTGCGTGAATTACAGCAGGTAAAGTCATCAAGTAGCAGGTTAAGTCTGCTTTGGCGTTCTAGCATTTTCCTATAAATATGGTGCTTATGTTAGAATTGAAAATCACATCAGAATCAAAAGTTTTCTTTCTATAATATCGAGTGTATTTTTGTGAGTATTTAGATACTTTGAGAGTAGTTAAGCAGTGCAAGTTTTCTTCAGTGTTATATCCGATAGTTCAGCCAGAAGTACTATTCTTTTGAGGTAAGGGATGTTATTTTCTTTGTAAATGATATTATTTCTTTCAATATCATTATACCAAAAATATTGGTATGATTTTTATTATGAAATTTTTACCTTTTCATGTCGAGGTTACTATTCACGTATATGACATTATTCACGTATACGACACTATTCACGAATACGGTACTATTCATGAGTAATATTCACGAAGTATGATTTTTCTTGTGGAATTTTACCTTTTGTTTCGGAGTTACTATTCACGTATACAACACTATTCACGTATACGACACTATTCACAAAAAAAATAAATTTTCTTTTCTTTGTCCAAGTTGTCTATTAAGGTTACTTTCTTTGATTGTATCCATGTTTTGATCTTCATTCTTGAATTTTACTCCACAATTGATTATTATGGAGTATTTTTGAACTTAGATAAACCAAAGTACGAATCCCTAATTTTTGTCCTTTTATCTCACTGGATTCGTTTTCTTTAAGATATTTTTCATCATCTTCAGTCATAAATGATGATATAACTGAATATCTTTGGCTTGTAGTAAAAAGATGAATGATTACCTTATGAATATCTTTGGCCCGTAGTGCAAAGATGAATATTTGGTTCAATATGAATATTGATTGATGTTACAGGAATAAAATATTGATGATAGACTTTTAAATCATAGAAGATAGTATACTTTATTTTCTACTTAATTCTTCTAATGAATTGTTATTTCCGCTACGAATATTGATCTAAAACTGGTTGTCCATTATATTTTATCTGATGTATTGAAGGCTAACGATAATTTGTTATACATTATCTTAGTCATAATATTCTTTATTGAGCTAGTTGAGCTCACCCTTTTCCTTTTTGTTCTATTTTTCTTCTCAAGAGACGAGAATATAGCGGGAACTAGTCGGGGTGTGGAGTGATGGGTCCAGACAGTTGTGTTAGCAGTCCTCACTATTTTGTAAAATAGTGTATAAATAATTGTAATGAGGACTTATTTGAGTGTAGATATTGTCTAGAGAACAATATTTGTATTTAAACTCACAGTATATGTGTTGTCTTATTTTGCACAACAATTATAATAATGAAGTTGTAGTTGTTTTGTGTACCATGTATTTGGCGACTCAGAATGGGTTGTGTGGACCTATTTTGGGGGTGTCACACAATACTTGATTTATAGGTATGAAACTCACTCATTAATAATAATAAGAAATAATGGTCATACACAGCTGCGTATGTTTTATTTGTGCATGGTCTGCCAAAACTATGTCGTTTTTGTAGATTTGTGTTTGATTTCTGATTTAGGAGGAGTGCAGTTTTTTTAAAAAAAAATCTGTCAAAACGACATAGTTTTGTCAGACTGTGCACAAATAAAACATACATAATTGTGTATTGTCATATTGCCCATAATAATAATAATAATAATAATAATAATAATATAGTAATAATAATAATAACAATAATAATAAATAATAAGATGAGAAGGTTACATTGACAATAGGCATATGTATTGGGACAAATATATTTGATTTAAATTGTTAACTATTTTTTACGTATGAATTGTTAGTTATGCCTTGTCCGTAAAATATGTCCGCGTGTCAACAATGTTAGTCTAGGTGGCATGCTTGTTAATCGGGGGGCACAATTGACTTAAAATTTATAACGTCGGGTGTACTTTTGAAAAAATAGAAGTTCATGAGCTAAGTGGGACTTCAGATAAAATCACAAGGGCAATTTTGCACCTTTACCCAATAAAAATGTTAAGACAAAAATGTTGCACCCATATAAATAAATATAATTGATACAATATAATATATTATAATACAATCCATTTTAAGGCATACCACATTATTTGGCATACCATGCTCACTACCTTCAGCGACGGACCGGACTATAGAACAAATAAACGGTTTATATGTTATGACGATTCAATGTGTCGCTAAAAGTTAAAACGACAGTTTTCTAATATATGCGACAGACCGAACCGTCACTAAAAGTGGTGAGCATGGTTTGCAAGATCAAGGGCTATTGTAGGATCAAGGGGCATAGCCCTTGATCCTTTCCGTATTATAATATATATATATATATATATATATATATATATATATATATATATATATATATATATATATATATATTAGTAGGCATTATATTTATTTTATATTATAACATTAAATATATACATATATAATATAATATATTATTAATATATTTTATAATATAATATTAAATATACAATATTATAACACATAATATAATATATTATTAATATGTATTATATTTATTTTATATTATATTTGTCGACGTAGGGATTTTTATTTGTCCCTTTTCTGCTCTTATTCTTTGGTGTTCTCATGTTAAGTGAGATTTTTTTTGAAAAAAATACGTTGTGAAAAAGGTCTGACATGTATATGTTGACGTTTGGACTATAAAAGTCACCAGTTGGTTTTTTATATGGTTGTACCAACACAACCGAGAAAAGGTTTGCACACTGACCCAGTGATGTTACACTGCTAAACGGGTTTGTGAAACCGAGATTCATTAGGGTTCGGGGGCTTGATTATGCGGAGGGAATGTGTTAGGCACCCCCCGACATCCGTGTTACCACGGTAACCGCCACTTTTCAAGAAACTGTTATATAAATGTGTGTGTGTGTGGGTCAATGTGCAGTTATATGGAAGTAGTGCGAGGCCTCGTTCTCACCTATATACAAAGGGTCTAAATTTGTGTAAAAATTCAGTTTTAAACAAGATATGGCAGTGATGTTTTGTAAAAGAGGTTTTTCAAACCCTTATGCTCAATAGGAATTGAGACCTTTGGATACTTCCATTTTTATTAAATATTCGGCTAGATTACTTTTATTTTCGAGATGCGAAGTATCTTCGAGAAAATAATGTACAAAGCAGTGTCGAACTCCTCGTGGGAATGAAAACCATCCGAGGAAATCCAAACACCCTGAATAAATTTACAAGCTGCTTACAGCTGAAAATGTCCATCACGGGAACCGAATCTAGATTCAGTAGACTGAATTTGTGATCATATGATTCCAAGGCTCACATGATGCCGCAATTTATATAAAAGCAGTAAGCAGTTATATATATAAAAGCTGTAAATATATATATATACAGACATGATCAATCACAATGAAGCATCTCCATGGGGGATCGGAAATATAAATATACAAAAGCGGTAAATATATATATAGAGAGACATGATCAACTACCACGAAGCACCTCCATGGGGGATCAAAAATGTAAATAAAGCTGTAAAAATAATCAACCGCCACGAAGTAAACTCCATGCGACACGAAAAGTAAAGAAAGCAGTAAAAACGATCAACTGTCACGAAATAAACTCCAAGCGGGACGAAATGTATATATATATATATATATATATAGCGGTAAACGCACCGGATGTAAAATCCAGGCTCATCGAACAGAGTTCGACAACAGTTCATATATAGAAGTGTGTGTGTGTTTGTGTGTGTATATATATATATATATATATATATATATATATATTGTGACGCCCCCTAAATAGGTATACAACACCCATTCTGAGTCGCCAAATACATGGTACAGAAACAACTACAACTTTATTAATACAACCGTCGTGCAAAATACGACAACACTTAAACTGTGAGTTTAAATACAAATATTGTCATCTAGACAATATCCACACTCAAATAAGTCCTCATTACAATTATTGATACACTATTTTACAAAATAGGGAGGACTACTAAAACAACTTCTAGAACCATCATTCCACACCCCGACTAGTACTCGCTACATTCTCGCCTCCTAAAAAGAAAAATGGAACAAAAAAGAAAAGGGTGAGCTCAACTAGCCCAGTAAAGAATATTATGACTAAGATAATATAGAACAAATTATCGTTAGTCCTCAACAGGGAAAAATCTAATAGAATACAATAGACAACAAGTTTTAAATCAATATTCGCAGCGGAAATAATAATTCATTAGAAGAGTTAAATAGAGAATAAAATATATTATCTCCTATATATGAATTTAAAAGTCCATCGTCAATATTTTATCCCTGTAACATCAATCAACATATATCTGGAATCAAATATTCATTTTTACATTACAGGCCAAAGATATTCATTAGTTGATCATGTTCATCTAAACATCTGTTCATCTTTGCACTACGGACCAAAGATATTCATCAGAAATCATTCATCTTTGCACTACAGGCTAAAGTATTCAGTAATATCATCATTTAGGACTGAGGATGATGAAAAATATTTTAAAGAAAATGAATCCAGTGAAGCAAAAGAATAAATATTAGGGATTCGTATTACAATTTTATCCAAGTTCAATAATACTCCATAATAACAAATTTTGAAGCAGAATTCAAAAATAAAGATCAAAACATGAATACAATCAAAGATAGTAACCATAATAGACATCTTGGACAAAAAGAAGAAAATTTCATTTTTCGGTGAATAGTGTCGTATTCGTGAATAGTGTCGTATTCGTGAATAGTGCCGTATACGTGAATAGTAACTGTGACGCCCCCAAAATAGGTATACATCACCTATTTTGAGTTGTCAAAAACATGGTACAGAATACAAATACAATCTTTAATATACAACAAGAGAGCTGTGAGTTTTAATACAAATACTGTCTTCTAGACAATATCTACACTCAGAATAAGTCCTCATTACATTTATTGTCACACTATTTAACAGAATAGTGAGGACTACTAATACTATCATCTGGTCCATCACTCCGTTTCCCGACTCGTCCCAACTATATTCTCATTTTCTGAAGATAACATTGAAAGAAATGGTGAGCTCAACTAGCCCAGTAAGAAATATTATGACTAAGATAATACAGAATAAATTATCATTAGTCTTAAACAGTGTTAAACTGATACCATAAAATAAACATCAAGTTTAACTGTAGCGGAACAAGCAATCCATTAAAAGAGTCAAGTAGAGAATAAAATCTACTATCTTTTATAATTTAAAAGGTTTTTCATCACTTATATCGCTCGGACTCAGCTTAATAAATAATCCACATCATCGAATCACCCCTGCACTACAACCAAGGATATTCTTTAGCATCACGACCACAATTATCCATGCACTAAGGGCCAAGAATATTTGTGTATTCATTAATGGTCATGATCATGCCAACAACTGTGCATCATTTGTAATATTACGGCCATGATTACACCGAATAATCCCAATTCATAATTATACCAAGTCCATCTATGCACTACAGGCCACAGATGACTTTCAAAAAAATATAAACATGATGATGATGACAATGATATAAGAATTCAATAAAACAAGTTTAAGAGTTAATTTATTCAGGAACTAATAACGTCCAAATTGTTAACATGATACTTCTTAGTAGGGTAAAATTCAAGAATGCTCAGAAGAATATTTTCATAAAAAGATACTATATGAAGCGCAAATATCAAGGATATTCCACTAATTTCATGGAGTATAGAAGTAAAAACTTTAACCAAATGAGTATAATAATAACGGAACCAGGTCAGGCTAAATTCGCACCGACAGGATGTTCCAACAGAATAATAATGAATGGAATAACAACAAAAATCATCATGCATGCGGTACTTCACATAGACAGGTTATTTAATTAGAATACTAAATAACGGAACCAGGTCAGGCGTAATACGCACCGACAGGATGTCCAACAGAATAATAAAGACGGAACCAGGTCCGGCATAAAACGCACAGACATGATATTCCAACATAATAATAAAGAATGGAATAACAGAAGAATTTCACCAAGTATAGGGTAGCCCGCGTATACAGGTTATTCCAACAGAATAATAAAGAATGGAATAGCAGAAGTTCTCTTCATTAATACAAAAGAAATAATACCCCTTACCTTAGAAAGAAGAGTATTGGATATAGAAGTAGTGAAGTAGCAGAATACTTTTCTTCTTTCTCTCTATAGTTTCTCTCTCTAGAGTTTCAGTGAATTCATAAGAAATAATGAAGGAATGAGCTTCTATTTATATAAGAATGGACTGCATAGTAACTAACTCATGAACGGTCTAGATTGATTTACTTTAATCTAGCGGTCTATATTTAAAGCAAAATCTTTTAAATAAAATATAATATATTATATTTATAATTTAACAAAACGAATAACTTTATAAAAGATTTTACTATGGAAACGCTATGCATAATAAAATATAATATATTCTAATTATTGTCTAATAAAACAGATAACTTTATAAAAGTATTATATTTTATATAAAAAGATTTTACTATTAGCCTAATAAAACGAATACCTTTATAAAAGTATTCGTGAATAGTGTCGTATACGTGAATAATGTCGTATTCGTGAATAGTGCCATATACGTGAATAATACCGTATACGTGAATAGTAACTTCGACACAAAAAGTTCCAAATTTGATAAAAAATTCAGACCAATATTTCGGCATAATGATATTGAAAGAAATAATATAATTTACGAAGAAAATAACATCCCTTACCTCGAAAAGAATAGTACTTCTGACTGAATTTCGAATATAACATTGAAAGAAACTTGCACCGTATAGCAACACTCAAAGTATCAAAATACTCACAAAAATACGCTCGATATTATAGAGAGAGAAAACTTCAGATTCTGGTGTGATTTTCAATTCTAACCTAAACACCCTATTTATAGGAAAATGCTTAGAACACCAAAGCAGAAAATTTAATAAATTATTAATATTTTCAAATTATATTCCTACGCACACCACACCCGGCCAAAATCATCAGCCATCCACCCCACAAAAATAACAAAAACGTTTTTCTTAATTAAAATATTTTAAACTTCAAAAATTAATTATTTCGGAACTTCGGAACTTTAATAATTCATAATAAATAGCACTTTTATCAGAAAAATTCGAATCTTATGTCCTTCTGTAGAAAATTCAATTCTCTACAACTTTGCAGAAGAAAGTCTTTCCAAATTCCAAACAAAAATTGACCGAAATTTATATACGGACGATTTTACAAGCTATAATCAAATTTCAGTCAAGAAATTGGTCCACCAACATGTTTAACATGTTTTAAATATTTTTAATAACAAAAATACACTTTCTCCTCATTTACTCATATATCCCACATTTATTATAAAAATATCACCATTATAATAATAAATTATTTTATAAGAAAAGATAAAATATCAATTTTCAACAATTGTTACTTTTCTAAAAATTCCTCCATTTATATCCACATAAATAAATATTTTCCTTAGCATATAAATTAATAATTAATTATTCACAAATAATATTACAGAATCACAATAATGACAACCAGGCCGTTCCCAGGAAAGAGGGGGCTTTCCAATAAGGATTTCTCCTTACTGGCGCGCAATTAGGTGACCAAACCTCTCCTTAGACAGAACTTTCTAGACATTGCCAATAATGCTATCTAATAATATTATTCAAATAATATGAATTATTGATTTGATAATGGAAAATATTGTGTAGTGATAATTATTAAAACAACAATAATATAAAATATCAACATACCAATTATTGAATCAATAAAATAAAATATTGAACAGTAATTACTGTAACAATTATTAAGTAGTGCCTTCTTACGTAAGAATCAATAATTGGTGCAATACCGTGCGATACTGTGCAACAACGCGTATTACTGTGTTTTAACCACCGGGTATTCTAACAGTATTAACAGTAACAACTACGCCGTTATTTATAAACAACTTATACTTGTCGTTTTCTTCATCCAATCGTTTTTCGTTATGGGACCCACAAAGGACTGCGTCGTCGTACGAATATTCCC